>BQUP01000006.1:757306-782358 GCA_022835595.1 Cystobasidium ongulense | reverse complement strand
TAGTGGCTAGTATACCCGCCTGTCACGCGGGTGACCTGGGTTCAATTCCCAGTCAGAGAGTTTGATTCGCTTTTTGCTGGACTCGTCAATCCATGTTGCGCAAGCTTCTCCTTCAGGGGGTTCGCTCCGCACGCACAGTCTTCCATTCTTTCTTTTTAGCAAGAAACGGAAGATCTGTACCATATGAGCTGGAAGAATAGCTTAAGATGTCTCTTTTGTGGAAGATGATATGACTGCGACGGCTTCAGCGAAGCTTCCAAGAATTCTGAATGCTTCGCAGGCTTGACTCCGGATGTTGGTCTCGGAACATCCTAAGCTGATGTTATGCAGGACCCTTCCGACACTGTTTGCGCTCAGTGAGGAAGACCATGCTGTAGCAGATAAGTCTGGCATGCGGGTACGTGGTGCGTTCTGGCATTCGCGGAAAGAGCTGTCGCAATACTTCCTACAAGTTCAATCTTTGATTTCAATATTCAGGGCGTGGTCTGGTCATACACCCCATCGGCAACTTATCGCTCGACAGGCTTCCAGCTCGAAGATCGTTTTTTGGTGCTTACCAACTCATGCAAGACTTCCGGGCCTGCTCATACCGTGAAATTCATGGACCTGTGGCTGAACCGGTTCACTCCGGATGGGAGGAGGGCATACTACACTCGCAATCTTACTGAATACTTGCAGATAAGTCAGAATACAGGCCACGGATATGGAGCAAAAGCCATCGTTAGCAAGGAAATAGACGCTCTCAAGGAGACAAGAATCGGGCGTATCTAGCAAAAAAACTCAATTGCCTCGAAACGGGAGTCTGTTTCCGCGCAGATATTGGCAAGTCGCACGCAAATTCCTGGAACATACTTTCGGGGAAAGCACCGCAGATAGGTTCATTCTGAAGAGACATCACAGAGCCTGTATCGAGAGGCGGCGACTTAGACAGAGGACTATGGAAAAACAAATCAATAAAGCAACAAAGCAACAAAGCAAGAAAGCCGGACAATCGCAAACTTGTACCTCGTATCCTACTGCGGTTCTCGACTCTAGGCTACGACTGAAAAAAAAAAGCTTTTTTTAGCAACCAGAACAAGCACGTACTGTTTGCATATGCCTTTCAAGGTTGGCGGTTCTCCCTCGATCCGAAAGCTGAGTCAGAATACTATCTAGCGTTCTGGTGAAAATGCACTATCACGTCAAGCCGAAGTACATTCTATCCCCTGGTTGCTTGGATCGAGTCTGCGGAACTATCTGCGTTTGTCGCCGCAAGAAATTGCCGAGCCCTGCAATACTAATAGACGACAGATCACATATGTTTTGACGCTTGATTCATATGAGTGAGTCGTCTGTGTGTCCCTTATGTGAGTGGGCTAGTCCTGCGTCCAACACGGTAGAAGCACCTCCGCACAGATGATCATGGTACACCCCACACCTGTGCCAGTTCCGCTCGCGAGTTCTGATGAGAATCCAGATAAGCCAGCGGCTGGACGATGGACAGGCTACGTAATAGAAATGACGAGTCGGCAGTAACGCTTTGCCTTGGCTGTTGATATTCCGACAAAGATTCCTATTCTTGGAATCAGAAACGTTTTATGTCATTTCAAGCAAAGCAAACTGAGGCTAGACACTCTCCCACATCATTGAATATGTACTTCTTCCTTTATTTCCCGTTCCGCTAACCGAGCTATACATGCCTCACTCGGACCTTCAAGCTGAAGGATCCTTTGCACTTACTCGCACTCTCTGCCTTTAACTCCACAATAATACGATGTGATACCAAATCCAGCATGTAACAGGTGTTGACAAGGCCATCAACTGATTCATGCCGATCCACCAGTGAAGTTGCATGCTCGGCTGGCGGTTCTGGAGTCGACGCAATGAACGCGTTGATTGCTGCTAACCAAAAAAAATGCTGCCCGCTCAGATCAGGGACGAAGCGAGAGAGGTTCCGTAGATGAAGCTGAGCAGGACCCTCACAATTGTGATACGCTTCGTCAACTGGCTGACACCCGTCGACCACCTCGTCATCTCAGGCCAGTTGTAAGATCACTCATAGCACAGAATATATTCCCGTCATAAGCGATAGTAAACGAACATGGTCAGACCAGCAAAACACTGGTGAAGTATTTCCAAAGAAGGCTCAAGGACCATTGCCATGTCTTCCGACAGAAGGCGAGGTGGAATCGAAGGATGCTTCCGATTCTTCCAAAAGAAAAATGGAAAAGACTGTGCATGCGGAGCGAATCCCCTTGAAGAAGAAGCTTGCGCAACACGGATTGACGAGTCCAGCAAAAAGCGAATCAAACTCTCTGACTGGGAATTGAACCCAGGTCACCCGCGTGACAGGCGGGTATACTAGCCACTATACGATCAGAGATCTTAAGGAAAATGAGACGCAGTGTTTCATGATCGAAACAAGCGAGTTGAGCCATTACAATCAGTAACTGTAGGGCGTTCTTGCTGGCGGGGAGGACATCCTGAATTGAGGCTTCATCGACACCCATCCGTGGCTCGTATTGTACTGGTTCGAGACAAGCCTCCAAATACGATGACTAGAACACTGTCGGAGATTGACAGGCTGCAGATGAGTACACCGACTCCTGACGAGTCGAGTTTCCGTAAAGTCTCCATGGCAATGATTTGAGCTATAACCTCTTGTTCGGTGTTCAGCAACCTTGTCCTGTGTCAGTGCGGTGCCGCCGACCAGAGTCTCCCGGCGACGCGAGGAATAGCGGATGTGTACGCTGCTCGAATAGCCGCAATAGTCAATTCAGCTGTCCCCGAATGCACCTTGATGCCTGTAATTGGTTGGAAACGGGCGAATCGCGAATAAGGTGACAAGGCCAATGTAAGTGGGCGATGCTTTGCACGTTCTACAAGATGGATCTAGTTACTCAGTCATTGGGAGTTGACACTCCTTTTTCCACTCTTCGGTTGTCGTTACCGCGTCCTTTATTGCGTCTTTGAATGCTGCCACTACAGGGATAAAGATTGTCAGCGAAAATACAGATGGGAGATCATCACTCGTCAGCTGCACTCACTGGTACAAACACTACCATCACTCCCTTTCAAGTGCTTCCCCGCAGGAGCACAGGCTGGCAGATGCATGTCTTTCGCGTTGTATCTCACTCTCACGTAATTCTCCTCACCTGGTGGTGATCCACTGACTTTGTCCATTATCCATGCCAGAGGTGAAGAAGCCTGTTGTTTCCGAAGCAACTCGAATGAAAGAAATGCAGTAAAGTAGGGCCATCTTTCATCGAAGCAGTCGAGTACCTTTAACGCGCCAGCAAGCGTCGTATCGTGACATGCGTAAAGACCGACTTTCGGAGTGGACGATGCATCCGCTAGACACTGGTCGAAACGATCTTGCAAGCCGCCCAATAAGCGTCCCATTGATAGCCGACCGAGTTGCTTGTCAATGTAACCCGAGAACCATTCTTGCACGATAGCTTTCTCCATGCGTTGAATCACTTCAGGCTCTTCGAAGACTGACGGAACTGAGATCATATGTGCTTGACACCCACGAATCGTATCGCTAACGCCATTGGCTGTAGGATGACTTTGTATGCGGACAGGTCTGGAGCGCAATGTGTCAGCCGACGTTACAGGGTCTGTCATTGGCAACACGCTCACACTCCGACCAAATGAGCAATCTTCGAATCTAAAGGCTTCAAGAGCTCATCATCCCATGTGTCTGCGGCAAGCTTGATATACTTCCGATGGAGGGAGCGGTATAGAGGACAAGCGGTATTGGGATAAAGGCACTCTTCTTTAGGCGGTCTGCGAATCCGATTCGTCAGACTCTCAAACGTAGACGCCAGTAGTATAGACGCAAATCAAACGTACCTTATCAGGATAGATGGGTCGAACTGACGCTCCTGCGGTGGCAAGAATCCTTCTAATACCATTCGCATGCTCTCTTTCGCGCGTGGCACAGCCGTACTTTCGAGTTCCAGTATACGTTGATTCGAAGCGCCAATGTTTGAGGGTACTAATTTGAGCCTTGTAGTACATGATGAGAGTTAATTTAGTTTTGAACTGGCTGCCATACTTAAGGAGACCTACTTGTCGACATAAAGCTTGCGAAGTTCTTGCCCTAAGCGGAGTGTCGATGATCTTCCTACATCCGTAAGCTCGCCCCAATCGCTAGTCCCCAAGACATCAGACTAAGAAGTAATCTGTGGAACAAAGGAGTAACTCACCAAAGAGTGCCTGGCTTATCAATGCGTCCACCACACATGTTCCATTGACTAGGTATCCCGAGGTGGGTCAGGCGTTCTTTGACAGGAGTTCTCTCTCCATGGCGGAAATACACATGAGCTTGAAGTAGTTCTAAGCCAGCCGGAATAGTTTGAGTAGCTATTTCAGAGTAGTTGGGAGGGTATCCAGGCACTGGGTTGGGTTGCGAAGCCATGACTGCCGGATTGAACGGATTGAAAGGCTAGAATTGCTTGTTGCTAATCAGAGATAAGACAGCGCTGATGAGAAGAGCCCCAAATATAGGTGCCACACGCGCGAGAAATGATGCTACGCAAAGGCCAGCTCGTCGGGAGTGTGCTTTGGAATGAAGTAGCCGAGTATACGGACCAGCCCGCCAACAGCGATCTTGAATTCTTTGGTCTTAACGCGTAGCACGTCACAGGATCTGAATGGTTTCTAGCGAGACTGGACTAGAACTTTCACATAGGACTTGGTTAGATAGAGAGCTCCAGACTGTGTCGTACAGGTTGGTCGCTTCGCCGTACGGTGATCGGGATCGTAGGCACTTTCACTTCACAGACTTCTCTCTTTTCTCTATACCTTGACTTGCAAAGCATGATGATCATCCGGCGACATCCCCCTCTCTGCCTATGACATTGAAGACGAGCGGACTCTACCAACTACCAAGACTGCAGAGCAAAGCGCCATCAAACAACCCGAAAAGTTCGGATTTATTGGGCAATCGAATCAGGAGAAGACGTCCTGCAAGCAAGCTCAAAGCTGGAAGCTCGTGAACAAGAAGACCGTTCAACATCTAGATTATGGCTGCTAGAGGAGGAAGAGGTGGAGGGCGAGGTGGTCGAGGGGGAGGAGCCTCTGGGCGTGGCGGCGGTCTTTTTTCAACTGGCAGTCAGCTCATGGGAGGACTCTCGTACAATGATGTGGTCGAAGGCTCCAAAGCAGCGATGGAAGCGAAACTGTACCCTGTAAGTAGATCAATGCACCTGGAACGTCGCGGCTGATCCCCTCCTGACTGACCTTTCCGCCCATCATGCGTATTTCTCTGCACATAGGAAGCACCCCTACCTGAATTTCAAGAACCTACAAACAAGGAACAACGCAGTCAAGTCTATATGAAACAATACCTGCGCAAGATGAGGTTCTCGGCTTACCATGTTGCAGTACCGGAAGAAAAAGATGGTGAGTACCTGCTGTAAAGGGAGGAGCGAATGTCAAGACAACGCTCACCTTTAATGATTCAATGATCTATGGTTCATACGCTTTCCACCTCATTAGACGCACACACGAAGTACTCTGATCGTTATGAAGCTCCAATCGAAGAATTGCCAACATTGCTATCGGAAGACCAGAAAGCCAGACTCAATCCTGCATTCTTTCCACAGCAAACATGGGAGATGTTCTTCAACAAGAAGTTGCGCACAGGTGGGTCAAGACCTATGTCTCGGCGATCTTACTTGTATGCTGACGCAGACTCCTGTGGCTTTCTTTACCGCAGCCAAACGCACGAAAGTGAAAAAACGTGCGGATCAATTGGTGGGAGCCGAGGAGCAAGGAGAAGATCAAGAGGAAAAGGTGGGCTTCGTTCATTCGCATAACTTCAGTGCATTCCTTCTGATGAACCTTGCAATGCCATCAGGACGGCGAAGAACGACGCTCGGGCGACGAAGAGGAAGAAGAACAAGATGCGTTTGATGACGAGGAGGTAAGTAGACATCATCATAGACTCAGTGCTTCGAAAGATGACTAACGAAAGCTTGCATCTTCTACTTCAAAGGAAAATGCTGATTACGATAACAATTATTTCGATAATGGAGACGATGATGAAGGCGGTGATGAAGGCGGCGGCGGTGGTGGTGATGAAGCCACCTACGATTGATGTGGTGTTCACTATCTATGAGCTTTGCCACTCTTGGCACAAAACTGGCATCTGGTACACTATACAGTTCGGACGTCTAGAAGTTTTAGTACCCTGCTTGTTGTTACATCATACGCACTCTTCTTGGCCTCGAGTTGACGGAATCACACAATATATGGTGATTCTTTCATCTTGTTACGTTGTTTTCAGTGTCGAACGCTAAGCCCTATCTAACTACTCTACTGCGGCAAGGTTTGACTTTTGTTCTCGCGCAGTTCTTCCCGAGTCTCCCGTCATCCGCGACACTTTACACGTCGCTGCTTCCCTGATCGGGCCGATCAGCCAAAGCGCTTGTCCTCTGCGCAGAGAAAGAGTCGCAAAGCTTGGATGCTATTCATCCTGCTCGTTGTACCATAACACCTGCCCTTTCCCTTGTCTATAGTCTCTGCCCTCTGCTCAAGTCGCAGTTGCGGCCGAGCGAGGCTCTTCGAAGGCGGCTTCTTTCTTCCGCAAAAGGTGAGCAAGATTCCCGCCCGAGCTTGGGACAGTGACAGCCTCGAATTGACTGACAATGTATGAAAGCTCACTTAGTATACTGTATCTTCAAGCAAGCGCACACTCCTAAAGGTGCATCTCCTCAACCTGTTGCGCTTCTCAAGGATTGGCCTGCGCCGACAGTCATGAGCACCCGCAGCAGAAGCTCTCAATCCGGCACTGGGACAGTAAAGTTCGGGACAGTGCTGAGCAGTGGGGCAACGGCATCGTACCCCACCTCGTTTGCAAGCAGCCCTCAATACAATCCCAACTCGACAAATGGAGGCAGCAAGCTCTCCGGCGGCGTCATTGCGGGCATCGTAGTGGCGTGCGTAGCTTTCCTACTTCTCGTCGCATTCTTAATCTTCCTTCTCGTCGTGAGACGTAAAAGAACCAGCAAACAAAGCAAAAGAATATCCAGGACTGCTCTGCTTCCTGCTCCTGCCACCGCTTCATCCGGAGATGCCTCGCAAAACCAGCCAGAAATGATGTCGCAGCATCCGAATTATGCAAGCACCGCCGTCACTGTTCCAACTGCTACTGCTGCTCCTGCTGGTGTCAATGGCAAAAGTCGAACTCACATGATACCTGGATTATCCTTTGGCTCTGGACACAGAAGAACTGACTCCAATAATTCCACTACACCCTTCCTGGGTACTTCACCTGATTCTCCCTCCCGACCTTCGACTGGCAACTCCTTCGAAGCACTTCGCTCGCCTACGAGCAACCGCTACTCGATTGAATCGACCACAACATACCCTGGCAGCCCTAGTGCCCCCAGGCATGGCCGATTTGGGGATGCTCAAGACGGAATGTCGCGCGATGCATATTGAGCCCTTCTTGGAGGTCCACTGTATGATGACATTGTTCTGTAGTCAACCCAAGACCTGAGAGGATAAATCACCTGTGTAGATCAGGCCGTATAATCCATTCACCTTGTGTCAAATAGCGATCCGAGCAAGTTATCGCAAATTTCCTGCCATATTGTAGATTACCATTCTGTAGATTACCATTCCCTATGTATCACTTCTTAGATAGTCCGTGCTCTTACTACTTCATTCGGCAAGAACACTACGTAGAGAACGTCTTGTACTAGGCTGCTCTTGTCGTCTGAACATGATGGTACTTTTCGGACTGGTGGTCATGTTGCATGCGGCTGACCATGGAGGCGTTTCATTCAGCGAGCCAGCAAACGATAGGCACAGCAAGGACGTATATCGAAGTCAGAATCCAGTCGATATATGACAACGGGTGCATTGATGTAGCTCTCCAGCTGTCAGCTTGCTTGAATCGCAGGCAGTCTTTCAGCTTTCCAGCTTCCAGCTTCTCTTTTTGTCCTGCTGTTGGCCCTTCGAGGCTTGATTTTTCGCCAACGCACGCGGACTCGTCCTTAATCCCGACGAAGAAGCAAGCAACAGCAGGACTCGCAGCACAGCATCGCTAGTACCGGCGTACATCAGCTCAGCAGCCTTCCAGCCAGCACCGCTCTCCAGCTCAGCGCTCCTGTCAACCGCCAGCACATCAAGCCAAATCTCCCATTGAAAGAACAGCAGAATGTCAAGACCCGACACTGCGCTCAGGGTGAGGCTGCAAGATGCTGCATGCGGCATAGCATGATTCGCATAGACACAAGTCCGCCTGCTGACCTTTGCCGTTCCCTCTGCAGCGCTCCGACGAGCTACTCGCTGTCGGCCAGCCAGCAGCTGCCCTCGCCAGCGTCTATGAGATTATTGCAAGCGGGAAGCGCTTCAGGTCGACACCCTTGTCGAGCCTGGAGCCTATCATGTTCAGATATCTCGACCTCTGTGTTGATCTCAGAAAGGGCAAGCATGCCCGTGAAGGATTGTAAGTCCGGTTCTCGACGTGCTCTTTCGTCTCGCTCTTTTGCCGTGGATCTGGCGCGTGCTGGCTTCATGCAACAGGCGGCGGTCATTCAGGAGCGACAAGTACATGGTCGCGGTGCTGATACAACTCTTCATACGTTCTGGTTCATCACTACAGACACACCTACAAGAACGCTGCACAGAACACAAGCGTAACAGCTGTTGAAACTGTCATCAAACATTTCTTGAGCAAAAGCAAGGCAAAATTGGATGAAGCACTCGCCAAGGTCGACGAAGTCGCTGGTCCCGATACTGGCAGCACTACCGTCTCTACTCAGATGACCAAAGAAGATGGAACGATCCAGACGGTCGAAGTCGAGGACCTAGAGGAGGCGGAGACACCCGAGTCTATCCTACTCTCGACCGTTTCCGATGAAAAGTCACGAGATAGAACCTACCGCACCCTTGTAACTCCATGGCTTCGCTTCCTATGGGAGTCATACAGAACCGCGCTCGACACTTTGAGAAACAACACTCGTTTGGAAGTTCTCTATCAGGTAAGAAGCTGCTTAATTCACTCCCTTTTGGTGAATGAGCTGACGCCTCTAAACAACCCTACAGCAAGTTGCACTCGAAGCTTTCCAGTTCTGCCTCACACATGGAAGGAAGACCGAGTTCCGAAGACTTTGCGAAACACTTCGTCAACATTTCGCCTATACTCAAAAGTACTCCTCGCAAACCTATGCTATCAACATCAGCGACCCCGAGACACTGCAGCGCTACCTGGATATTCGTTTCGCCCAGCTCAATACTGCCGTTGAGCTTGAGCTATGGCAGGAAGCCTTCCGCTCCGCCGAAGATATTCACGGTCTCGTTGCTGTCAGCAAGCGCACCCCACGTGCTTCGATGATGGCGTCCTTCTACGAGAAACTCGTCAAGGTCTTCGCAGTTGGACAGAATTTCCTCTTCCACGCTGCGGCTTATGGAAAGCTATGGTCCCTGCAAGCTGCTACATCAGGACACGACAACCCTGGCGGCGATCGTATCGCCGGACTCGTTCTCTTGTCTGCCTTGAGCGTACCTCTTTCCCAGGCTCACGAGCGCAAGGTCCGGAGAGACCCCATCACTGGCGAAGAGAAGGACTACAGCAAGGGTAGAATGACTCTCATGGGTCTTCTCGACTTGCCAGCTGCCCCAAGCCGTGAGACACTTCTGCGCGATGCTGTGAGTCGCTAAGCATACATTGTTCGTAACGCGAGTATGACTGATTATTCTGTTCCATCAACTTCTCAGCGCACTGCCTTGAAGTACGTTTCACCCGAACTCCGACAGCTTTATCAAATCATCGAGGTCGACTTCCACCCGCTGCACATCACCTCCAAGCTCGAGCCTATCTTTGCTTCTCTCCGAGCCAACCCTGATACTCTCCGCTATGTTGAGCCTCTCAAGAGCGTCGTTCTTTCACGCATGTTCCAGCAGCTTGCCCAAGTTTACGACTCTGTTAAGCTCGCTCGTGTCATCAAGCTCGCGACTTTCAAGGATGATGTTAACGAGGATGGTCAGGATGCTACCAAGGTCCGCATTGAGCGCTTCATCACCAGCGCCTGCATTCGAGGTGAAATGTCCGTTCGACTTGACCATGTCGATGGCATAATCGAATTCGAAGACAAGATGTTCGAAATCAACAGCAGCACCGACAGTACCGAGGCTATCGATTTCCAAGGAAGTCCTGTCGACGTTCTCCAGCCAACTCCCTCGACTTTGTTAAGAACACACCTTACTCAGCTGGCTCAGACCCTCTTCGTCTCGCTCGATACTATTTCCCCCTCCACTTCAGCCCTCGCTAAGGCTAAGGGCAACGCCGAAGCTGCACTACAAGCAATGGCTGCCAACCTCGACAAGGACGGAGACTCTCTCTTGTCTCGTCGCTTGATTGCAGACCAGAGGAAGCAGGTTGCTGATCAGCAAGCAGCTCTGCGAGAGAAGGAAGCTGAGCAAGCTCGTGCCGCTGCTCGAGCTCAGCAAATAGCAAATGAAGCTCGTCGTGTTGAGCAGGAAGCCAAGGCCAAGCAGCTTGAAATGATTAAAAAGAACAACGAAGCTGTCAAGGCTGAAGAAGCCAAGAAACTTGCCGATAAGCTCAAGAGCATCGGCGCAATCAAGATCAGCGATAAGGAGATTGACTCTCTTGATACTGCTGCCTTGATGAGGATCCAAGTTGAAAAGATGGAGAAGGATAAGCGCGATATGGCCGAAAAGCTCCGAATCATCATGAAGCGTATCGACCATACCGAACGTGCTTTCCGCAAGGAAGAAATTACACTCTTACACAAGGATTATGAACTCCAGCAGAAACGAGACCGAGAGGTATTCGAGAAGAGCAAGGCTTCGAGAATCGAGGATGCTAAGAACGCTCACGCTGCTCGTCTTGCCCTCAAGAAGAAGCTCGCTCCTATGGTCAATGATATTGAGGCATTCAAGGAAAAGAGACTACAAGCTACCAGTGCACAATACAAGAAGAAGGTTCAAGAATCCAAGGCTAAGATCGAAGAGGAGAAGGCTGCTCGTAAGGCTGCTATCGAAAAGAGACGTAAGGAAGTCGAGGAGGAGAGGAAGCGCGCAGAGGAAGAGGCACGTCAACGCGAGGAAGAAGAGCGTGTGCGACAAGAGGAGGAGGCACGCCAGGCAGAGGAGGAAGCTGCTGCCCAGGCCGCTGAAGAAGCTCGCCTTGCTGAAGAGAAGAAGAAACAAGAGGAAGAAGTGGCGAAGCGACGAGCTGAGCGTGAGGCAGAACGCGCCAAGGGCGATGAGCAAGCGAGGAAGCAGAGAGAACGTGAAGCCGAAATTGAGAGGAAACTCGCTGAAAAGGAAGCTGCTCGCAAGGCTGGTCCAGGTGCGTTCATCAGTTCATTTACATCGTATGATATGGGATGTACGGCTGACAGGCTGCTGCTTCATATAGTCCGCCCAGTTGTGGGTGCGAGAGAATGGCGACGTGAAGAGCCTGCATCTTCGGCTGCACCAAGCGCTGCTGCCACTGCACCTACCTCTTCGGGACCTCCCAAGATCCCCGGCATCCAGCCCGGCGGATGGCGATCCAAACAAGCGGCTCAGGGCGAATCAGCTGGTGCTGTCTCGCCTGCTGCAGTCGCCAGCCCACCTGATTCGAGGTCTGGAACTCCAGTTTCCGGGGAGCGAAAACCTCTTGGCCTGCAACCGAGAAGCGGTGGAACATGGAGAGATCGAGAGGCATCCAGGAGCGTCCCAAATGACGCACCACCAGCAGCTGCCCGCCCCCCACCAGCTCCCCGCCCACAAGAACAGGCGAACGGTACCGAGGAGGGCTTCAAGACAGTCGCACCCAAAAAGCCCGCAGGCGGAGCCTACGTACCTCCCAGTGTGAGCACAATGTTCGACTTGGAAATAAGCCTTATTAACAGAAAACTAACTCACCAATTTGTTACACAGCGCCGCTAGTAGAGTTGTTTGGCTAAGCGGCCCCGCATAGCAGAACCTTGCTCTCATTATTCCGTTAAACATGCATGTGATTTTACGGAGTTAGGAGCTTTCATAGAAAGTAACTTGCTTGAATACACCTTCGTAGCAGCACTGCAGTAATGCAATACGTTGATCTCACAGACGCAGGGAATAGGGTCGGCTCAGTCGCCTTACGTATGGGTCTGTATTTGCTTCCTCTTTATGGCCCGTCTTTCTTTGCACCTTGCTGCCCCCTTCACCGCCTTTCTTGCTACCAATATTTGCCTGCGTAGACTCAAACTGCCTGCGGCCTTCACCGAGCTGGCTCCGGACAAGGCAGCGCGCTCGTGAGAGCTTGATGAATGACCCATCACTCCCCACGTCGTCTGCACACATTCGTTCAGCACCTGCACATCAACGAAGACTCTCCTCGTCGACTAGGCTGGATCCTGCGACAACTGCCAGTGCAAGTGATCAGTCTGACTTTATCCGCGATGTATTCAATACCGAATGGTCTACTGGGCCCTCCTACGAGTACAGCGACACTCTGGTCCATGCGGCCCGTGGATCAGGTTCGGTGGGCCTCCCAGCGTCTGCCTCAAGCTCCTCTATCTCGCCGATAGCAACAGGCAATCGAGCCGTCCGCAGACGTGGATCCAGCAGGAGTAGCTCGTTCGCAAGCATAGACGATGCTGCAGGAGACTCCCTGCCAGATGTTTCCTCACATCTCAGCCCTCGGCAGGCTTCGCCGAACATGGCTGCGTCTGTGACAGCTGGTTCAGATTCTATCATGCAAACACACAGACGCGACGTGTCTACGGACATCACAGGCCGGGGGATGCCCACGCATTCTCGAAATAACAGCAACGATTCAGGGATACTCGTATATTCTCCTTCTACCGGAGTTGCTGCAGGTTTGCAACAACGACCACCTTCCACCAGCGCTTGGAGCAACTTCAGCTTAGGGAGGGAATATGGTCTTGAGGACAACTCTAGTATCGAAACAAGCAGGAACGAGGGGGGAAACCAGTATCAGAATAATCATGATGAGACTGACAACGACGCAGAGTATCTCACCGACTTGAATTCAGCAAGGCGAGGCTTCTCGCGGCAAGACGGACGTTCCTTCGATGTAGACCTCGAAGGTCCCTGCGTAAACTTCTCAAACAATGGCCCTCGCAGGGGCATTTCTAGACGGGCAAAGGGGACAGAAAGCTACTATCGAAACTCCCGCAATGCTACCAGCTCCGCCGGCGGTCTAACTCGCCAAGGTAGCATATTGGCAAACGTTCAACATTCCTTGAGAAAGATGAGTGTACGAGTCGTCAACTTGGCACAGCATGAAAGCAACGAGCACGTAGCACTCAATGATGATGCGAACGAACTCCTCCGAGAGGCAGGGCCAAAAGCCGTCCGACAGTATGGATCTGGTGGTGAGGAGGACGTTGTCGAGGTGTCAACTTCGCAACAAGATGAACCCAGAGGATCCGAAAAGGACAGTATACTTCGAGGCAAGAGTCTGGGTTTGTTCGGTCCTGAAAGCGGGATACGTAATGCTGCCTTGAATGTCTTCCTCTGGAGGTATGTGCTTCTCTTGGTGTCGATTCCGGCCTGGGCTTACTTGCTTACTTTCATGCACGGCTGCTTCGTCAGTTGGACAGAGCCGTTGCTACTTTTGCTCATCGTAGCGAACGTAGTCGTTTTGACCATACAATCGGCGAAGGATATTTACCAACACCCACGTCCCACTGGCGCGGGCTTTTTCAAGGAATGGGAGGATTATGTTCTCTTCGTTATATTTGTGGCATTCACCCTTGAAATCATGGCACGGATATTGGTTGCTGGGTTCATCTTCAACGCTGAAGAGAGTCGCCATACTCGAACTTACAAAGCGAGGATTGCCCGCTTCCGGGCACGGATCGAAGGTCAACCTGTTCACGCTCCCGTTATGCAGAGAAGCAATTCCAGCTCTCTCCCAGGGAGGTCACCGCCGAATACAGTCCCCTGGGATTATCCTGCCACTACGAATATGTCCAAGTCAGATCTATCGATGCCGGACTTCAGCGGTAAGCTGCAGTCTTCCGATCTACAATACTCGCCTAACGGACCCGAGTCCAAGCATTCGATATACCCTCCCAAAGAGGCATTGGCTGCCGCACAGACCAGTACACCGAAGGATAGTGCAGATATAGGAAGTGCATCAACTTCCCCCGAACGCAGAACAAAGCCAATGAAAATACATCAAGATGTTCCTTTCGTCCACGCCCTATCATCCCAACGCGCTCAGAATGTCAGTGCATCTGGCCAGAAAGCTTTCCTTCGTCACTCCTGGAACAGAATCGACTTTCTTGCAGTGCTCGCTTTCTGGACGGTCTTCTTTTTAGCAAGCACGGGGCTTGAAAGCGAACACGCCCTTTACATTTTTCGAGCTCTCGCAGCGTTGCGTGCCGCCAGGCTCTTGACTATCACCAACGGTACTGCAGTATGTTACGGTCTCCTTCTAGAATTTGGCAACAGTGGCGTGGAAGCTGATCTGTAAATTGCCTCTTGTCCTCATCTCGGATAGACAATATTGCGATCCTTGAAGCAATCCGCTCCGCTCATGGTCAACGTGGCGTTCTTCGTTATCTTCGCTATGGCACTCTTCAGTATCGTGGGCGTCTATTCCTTCAAGGGATCAGCTCAACGTAGCTGCATTTGGATAGGTAAGCTTGCTATCCTCTACGGGTTCTATCGCATCCTAATCGCTCGTGCACTTGCATGTAGACCCCTCAGCCGAACAGAATGTAACTTTTGCGGACCAGCGATGTGGTGGACATGTCAATGCCAGTAGTGGGGACATATCAGCGTACATTTCTCGAAATAAGGACGCTCCCTATACCGGTCCTCCAAAAGGATACATATGTCCCTTAGGGCAAATCTGCAAAGTGCGTAAGCATCTTCATCATGTAAATACGCAACTAACAGTTGCTCATAGAGCGTGGATAATCCGTATAATGGAACGCAAAGCTTCGACAATGTCTTTGCAGCTCTCTTGCAGGTTGTAATCGTCACAGGAGGTGAGTGGAGCAGGCTTGATGCCGCATGATGTTGCTGACAGTGGTCGTACCAGCAAACGGATGGGCGGATCTCATGTATGATATGATCGATGCCGAGTATTTCGTATCCTGCTTGTTCTTCATAGCGTGTCTGGTCTTGCTCAACTTCTGGCTCATGAATATCTTCGTGGCTGTGATCATCAATACTTTCGGTAACATCCGCGAGGAGACAAAGCATAGCGCGTTTGCGGGTCGCTTGTAAGTTCATGACTTGTCTCAAACGCTGCTGTAGCTGAAAGTACCATTTTAAGCAGTCGAGCGCACTTGCCGGACAAAGAAGCCAAACCCGCCGAAGGAAACAGATCATTCAGTACAATATGGCGCCGGCGCATAGCATTTGTATCCAAATGGGCCTGGACAGCAGCAATTGTGGCCGACATCGGCATACAAGCTTCGAAAACTGCTGAAGATTCTCTCGAACGCATTGAATGGCTCAGTGAGCTTACACACATGTTGACATAGGCAATTAGGACTACGCTAAGCCATCATTGCAGATCGAACGGAATTGTATTTCACTTTGGCCCTCCTAGCCGAAATTGTGGCAAGGTTCATGAGCTATCTGCCGAATTATCGCAAGTTCGCACGGCGGACCAGAAACAAGGTGGATACGATATTGGTGATCATTACGACCATTATACAAATACCCATCATACGGAAATCACCAGTCTATCCCTGGTTGACCGTATTCCAGCTTATGCGCTTCTATCGCGTTATACTGGCAGTCCCGCGCATGAAAGCTTTACTGGTAAGTCACGTATAATTATCATCCGAATGGGAGAGCAAATATGCTGATGCAGGTATGAAGTCGAAAGTATTGTCGAGTGTCGCAGGTCTTGTTAACATGATAATTTTCCTGCTCTTGATGAACTTCATTGTCGCCGTCGTGGTAGGTTTACGGTCACACTTCAATTGGAACCGCTTTAAGCAAGTCTTCCATTCACAGGCCGTTCAGTTCCTACGTGGCCAGATTCCTGAAGCAGTGGATGGCAATACGGTACAGTATTCGTTCTATCAGGTTTACAATGCCTTTTTGGCCATATACATAGTGCGTATCCGTCTTTAGCTCCGCGCTCCTTAGCCAGTTCTGAGCTGGCTTCACGTAGATATTTTCGTCTGAGAATTGGCCCGACATCCTTTATAACGCAACTTCAGCCGAAGCCCTCAACGGCCAAGCTTTTGTCTCTGCCATATTCATATCTGGCTGGTTCCTATTTGCAAACTTTATTCTCCTCCAAATGTTTATCGCGGTCATCAACGAGGGTTTCGCCATAGCCGAAGAGGAAAAGCACAAACAACAAATGCAAGCTTTCGTGAAGCAGACTCAACCACAAGCCCCTACCGTCAATTGGATCACTCGGATCAACCCTTATCGCTTTATCAAAGCACGGCCAGGCATTCTGACCATAGACAACCTCCCGACAAATCTCGCTCTGCCCGCCGGTCAAGCGCCATTACCCAACCACATGACAAGAACGGAGAGGTCCGGCCATTCCCATGAAAGTTCCGGGACTTTCATATCCAGCTTGAAGCGAGCCGCAGCGAGGAAAGATCATGGTGCAATGGCAGGCCAAGGAGGTGCCTCTGAAAGTACTATTACCGAGACGCGTGGTGGAGATGAGGACCATTGGGATGTTAGTCGGCAGCTGTGAGTCAGTTAATGTCGCAATTCCCGTTTGCTGCTTACCTGTGGGACTGCCTGTAGTGGCCTTTTGAGCGCCTACAATCAGCGCACACCGACAGACGGGCATGCAGACGAGTTGAAACGTCGTGGCTTGATGACTGAATGTAAGTGCGTGTAAAAAGGCTACAATCTCACCAACTGACAAGCCCAATTTAGTCATCGCTGGCCATCCTTCGTACGACCGTTCTCTGTGGATCTTCTCCGCGAAAAATCCTGTTCGGCGGCTATGCCAGCGAGTGGTGGAGTCCGCACATGGGGAACGACTGTATGGAGTGAAATCCTACCGGACATGGGTTGCAGCTTTTAAGCTCCTAATCCTCTGTGCAATCACCGGCTCGGTTGCCATAGCCGCCACAGCAACACCGCTTTATCGGTTCAACTACTACCTTGAATTCGGGAACCTACGGTTGACCTGGTTCAACATGACCGAAGTTTCTTTGGGTTTCATTTTCGTTATCGAATTCATAATCAAGGTAGTCGCGGACGGGTTCATATTCACGCCAAATGCATATCTGCTCTCGGTCTGGAACATGCTGGACTTCTTCGTGTTGGCTACCCTGTTGGTCAATATTGGAGCTGCATTGTCGCCAAACACAATTGCTACAAGTCGATTCACACGATCGTTGAAAGCCTTCCGTGCACTACGCTTGATCAACTTGTCAGAAACGATGCGTCAGACTTTCTACAACGTTATGATAGTTGGAGCCAGCCTGATCTTCGACGCCTCAGTTCTTACCCTCCTATACATCATCCCCTTTTCGGTCTGGGGTCAGAACCTCTTCTCCGGTTTGCTCTACTCGTGCAATGACGATGACGTACTGGGCAAGATGCAATGTATCGGTGAATTTACAGCAAGTCCTGCTGGCTGGGACATCCTTGTGCCACGCGCCTGGCAGAATCCGTATGTCTGGTCCTTCGACTCTTTTCGCAGTGCGATTCTCATCCTCTTTGAGATCGTATCATTGGAAGGATGGGTGGACGTGATGGACTCAGCTATGTCTATTACCGGGCGGGATATGCAAGCACAGCCTGATAGTGCCCAGTACAACTCCATATTCTTCGTCATCTACAATCTCATCGGCGCTATCGTAGTGCTGACGCTATTCGTATCCGTCATTATCGAGAATTTCTCCCTACGGTCGGGCCAGGCACTCTTGACCTCGGCGCAACAGCAATGGGTGGATTTGAAAAAGTTAATAGCCAGACAGCGCCCCCTTCGAAGACCGGACCAGCGACCCCATGGCCGCTTCCGCTCTTGGTGTTACGATCGGGCAATCTCGAAGCATGGGTGGTGGTCCAGGATGATAACCGGACTATACGTCGTACATATTGGGGTCCTGGCTTCTCAGACCGAGACCCAAGCCGGACGCGTTGACGATTCTAGGGGTGAGCATCTTCGCTGACTACCAACTCTGCTCGCCAACTAACGATCATGTTTTTGCAGATTACGTATTCATGGCTCTCACAATAGTTTATCTAGCAAATATAGTGGTCGGTATGGCGGGCTTGGGCATGTCAAATTTCTGGCGGAATGGATGGAATGTATTTGATGTTTTCGCCGTCATGGGCACGCTCGCGACGACTGTACCATTGCTTTTACGCCAGCAGAGTCAGACAGCGACCCAGGTGAGCATATTCCAGAGCTGTTAAACGATAGCTGCTAATTGCTTTCGCCACAGCTACAAAAACTCTTCCTCGTGTGCATCTGTTTCAAGCTCGTACAACGTAATGACAGCCTCAACAAGTTATTCAAGACGGCCTCGTAAGCAGCAAGACTGTATAGTGCTGACGTATAGCTGATGCGTTCTCCGTAGTGCAAGTTTGCCAGCAATCTCCAACGTCTTCGGACTCTGGCTCACGCTCTTCCTTGTTTGGGCAATCATGTTTCTGGAGACGTTCAGCCTGACTAGATGGCAAGAAAACGGGACGTGGATGCAAAACTACTCTGTGAGCCCGTCTTAAATTGAATTAAGACCATTGGGCTGACGATTGCTTTCCCAAGACCTTTCCTAAAGCCATGGTCATGTTATCCTTCATGAGCACAGGGTACGTCTTCCCGGCGCAAGTTCAGTGCGTTCCAGTCCTGCAGCTAAGCACACCGTTATTTTCGGCGCATTTAGAGAGGGCTGGAATGCCTACATGCACGACTACACCGTAGAATATCCATATTGCAGTCCGTCAAGCAGCTATTTGTTCACTGATTGCGGTGACGCCACTGGGGCCTTCGTACTGTTCATCACCTGGAACGTTATTTCGATGTACATCTTCGCAAACATGCTCACAGGTGTAGTCGTGTAAGTGCCTGTCGTTTCATTCTCTCTGGTAGCTCAGGAACTCAAGAGTTTATATCGTCTGTCAGGGAGAACTTCAGTTTCGTGTTCAGTCTGTTTGGCAAAACAACCTCTCTCAGTCGTCAAGAGATGCGAATGTTCAAGAAGGTGTGGGCTACTTTTGACCCAAGACGTACAGGCTATGTTCAGCGTAGAGATATAGTTCCGTTTCTCTCGGTGAGTACTTTAGACGTGCGCAGCTATGGCTTCTCTGAATGTATTACACGTATTAGCGGCTCTCTGGAGTCTTTGATGTTACAATCTACCCATCGGAATACCGTGTGAAGGCTTTGCGGGCCGCATGCTCATGGCAAGGGGACTATACGCCTCGTCCCGGTCGTACTATTGATGGGCTGGACCTCACTGCTCTGTATAGCGCGCTCAATAGGCTGGACCCCCAAGAATTGGCTGGACGCAAAAGGCAGTTCAATAGACTCTATCAAGAAGCACTTCTTATCGAAGAGGCCGGTAAAGGCATCTCATTTGCAAATATGCTGCTTATGCTTGCGCAATACAAGCTGGTCGAGCCGGATAAAGCCCTGAAGTGAGTCGCAGCCAGATTCTTCCCCTCTAGTATCGTCGCTGAACCATTCTTTGACCTTATTAGAATAGAAGATTTACTAGAACGGCAGGCCCGGCAGCAGCGTGTCAGTGATTTGCTCAGCTTAGAAAGAGTGAGGGGCCGCTTGCAGACCATGTTCTGGCGGCGTGCGTTTCTGGCACATCGCGCTCGGCGCCGATCTGCTGATGCACCCGGTAAGTGCTCTACTGTGCTTTAGCTGACAGTCAGCATTGCTGACCGGCTGGCGTCAGTCCCAGAAATAGTCCTGGAGGAGATTTCTACTGACAACATCGGTCTTGGCATGCGTCGTGATCCAACAAGACCACACCTTACTGTCGACACTGGCTCTTTGCCGACCTCACCTTCCATTGTGAATATACCATCGCCTCCCGATACAGGCCTTCTCAGTCCGCGAACTCCCTTCGCACATGAGCATTGAAGAGCAGGAAAAGCGTTACAAGAAATGAACTTCTTGTGATAGTCGTTTCACATATCTCCTTCCATAGATACCGACCTAGACTCTCCGACTAATCCAAGATGGAGCAATGAAATGGGCGACTTGGAAGGACTCGGCCTACTAGAAATCAAAGTAGACATGATGTTTCAGTTTTAAGACAGTGTGGCATGCACTTTCTCAAGATGTTGTTGTACAACTAATTGCTAGCAATACAATCCGCACAGCATAACTCACGGGGCATCCAATTTTCACAAACCTCTTAAAATAATATGCATAAAAGCCGAAATTATGCCTACAGCATATTACTTTGATAAACCGATCTTCAGGTCGATGCCGCAGGCTGCCAGCTCTGCAACTAGATAGCGGAACACATAGGGTATAGCAATTACATCTAATCCTCTGTCGCTTCCTAGCACTTCTGGCTGTTGTCCAGACAGACCAAAAGTAACCAAGTCTTTCTTTTGCATATGCGACAAGCGGCCATCTTCAGCCGCTCGACAGACTCGGCAGTATTCTCCATTGGCTTCACTTTTTGATGTTTTCATAGGTTGTCCAAATCCAATATCGGTACCTAGAGCGACATCCTCGTAGCCAAGACTGATCAAGCTACCGCAGGTTCGACACACCCAGGCAGTTGAGTAGTCACTGCAATTCATAAGACGATCCTGAAGCAAGTATGAAGTGCCATGTGCTAGAAGAGCGTCACGTTCCATCTCTCCAAAGCGAATACCGCCACCTTTCTTTCGGCCTTTGACGGGCTGACGTGTGATCTGATCTACAGGTCCGATGGTTCTCACTTGCCATTTATCGCCAACCATATGTCGAAGGCGTTGATAGTAGACAAGTCCGATGTAAATGTCTGCTGGGAACTCTTGACCAGTGATGCCAGAGTACATTGGCTCGTTACCGTGGTAGTTGTAGCCGGCCTTGAGCAGCTGTTCTCCAAAGAAGTCGGCAGGTGTGTCTTCTTCAGCAAAGGTGAAGGGCGTAGCGTCTTGAGCCATGCCATGCATAGCACCAGCTTTGCCTGCAATGCTCTCGACGAACATTCCGATTGTCATTCGCGAAGGGAAGGCATGAGGATTGATAATGACATCTGGCTGCATGCCTGACTCGCTGAACGGCATATCTACTGCTGGCCAGCGCTGAGAGCAGACACCTTTTTGACCGTGACGAGAAGAAAATTTGTCTCCAATTGTGGGCTGACGGGGTATGCGTAGCTTGACATGGATCTTTTGTGCCTTTGCGTCTCTTCCATCATCTGCCAGGTAACGTACTTCGTCGACGTAGCACTCCTCGTCACCTTTGTATTTATCAAAAGACGTTCTGCCGGTCGCGCTATTGTAATGCGCGCATAGGTCATCTCCTTGCTGCAGCCTTGCGCCAACGTGAGGTAATCCATCTTCGTCGATTATTTTGCGTGCCTTGTGGTCTTCCTTAACGTCAGGTCCAATGCCGAATACGGCCACTTGTGCCGAGTCGCCCTTGAGGTCCTTGAGGTCAATGATGTGGGCCTTGTAGATTGAGCCGTGCCCAAAACCTCGTTCCAAAGCCGATTTGTTAATGATCATAGCATCCTCCATATCATAACCGGTATACGAGATAACAGCAACTACTGCATTGACACCCTGAGGGTAACCGTCCATTGCATAGTGATCATGCAGCTTAGGTCGCACAATAGGAGTTTGTCCCGTCTGTATCCGATAAAGCTTATTGTCTGTGCGATGATTGATAGCAGTAGAAGGTGTGCCCATAGTTTGCTTTCCCATCTGGCATTGGTACATATTTCTTGGAGACTGATTGTAATCTGAGAAAGGAGTGAGATTTGCGAGGACAGATAAGACATGAGTAGGTGAGAATTCAATATGAGTCGCATTGCATTTCGCAATTTCTTCTTTGGTAATGGCGATGTCGAGGTAGACTTGCTCAAACGACCCAACGTGGTCCTCGCGGTCATTATATAGGTATTTGACGGGCCTCATCATGCGTGCTCTGCTTGCGAAGAGGTATAAGCCAGGATACTGTCCGCCATGTGAGTTTGGCACAAGACCGATTTCAAGATCTAACGGGATGTTATATTGACCTTCTGTTTTCCAGATTCGGAGGGCGCGTGACATGTCCTTGACAAGCTGTGGTGAAGCCCAGCCG
The DNA here is from genome assembly GCA_022835595.1 of Cystobasidium ongulense. Lineage (NCBI taxonomy): Eukaryota > Fungi > Basidiomycota > Cystobasidiomycetes > Cystobasidiales > Cystobasidiaceae > Cystobasidium > Cystobasidium ongulense. Next base: position 760,184 of record BQUP01000006.1, on the reverse strand, counting down.
ATAATGCGACCATCTAACTGAATGCAGACGTTTGATTTGCCATTCACAGATCGGTCGAATGCTTGTGTCATTCCCAGCGAAGAAAGCAGTGAGGGAATGTGGGAGACATCGAGATGAGCCGTGACAAGCTTGCATTGATGCGCGAAATGATTGAGAAGACCGCAAGGAGATCCATCAGGAGTGTGTACGGGACACAGGAAACCCCAAGCTTCCGGAAGAAGCTTACGGACGGTAGTAGTCTGTTGACAGAGGCCAACAAAAAAATCAGCAATGCGACGAGCCAGTAACTTGCCTTGAAAAACACTCACTTTTAGCTCAGCGAAGAAAGAACCTCGATGTACGCAGCGGAAGTGGGAGATGTATCGGTAAAAGTTGAGTTTTTCCGCAACGATAGTATATCCTGAAGCCTGTTGCAGATCGAGACCTGTTGGTGTGACGAGATTTCCGGTGGCTAGGAAATACTGCATTTTCGAGCCGACATCCGCATTAACTTTTCGTATTGTTTTAGAAATGTATTGATTGTCGAAGAAGTCTACTCCAGCAACCTCGCGTCTCAAATCTTGAGCGATTTGAGCACGAATGCCGTTCAAGATCTCATCTAACTTTTCTTTGAGAATGATGCCGTATAAGAAGCCTGGCATTAAAATCTCTTGATGTTGTGGTGAATCGGGATTATCACCGCAGCATTCGCCTCCGACCAGTGCGTACAGCTTGCGGATCATGAATAGGATGAGATTGAATTTGTCCTTGTTGGATTTAAGGTGGACGAGAACAATCCTGTCCAATAGGTACTTGCCGACTTCAGCATTTGTCCAATCGTCTGGAACACCGAGAACGACCCTAAACTTGTCGCCGAGGAATTCCAAGCATTGAGTGCCGGTGAACAGGCTGTAGTCTTTGAACCCTCGCAGAAGTAGCTCTACTCGATCTGTTAAGAAGGTGTTTTCGAATTCGTTTTGCATGATGCCAGTGAATATCTCCTTGTCCGAAGCCGAGACGAGCGCTTTCAGTATCATGACTACGGGAATCATGTACTCGTTCTTCCGCCAGCTGAAGCGTAGGGTAACGCCACCGTCGGATAGGTAATGAAGCGTGCAAGTTTGCGAACTTTGGTCTGGGCGTACGGATCGTATGGATACACCGTACTGAGTATACGCAGGACCTCGATTGGCGAAAGATGGACGAATGATAGCATTGACGTGATTTCTTCGCGGAACGATGAGGAAACGGACCAGCTTCTCATTACCGTTGACAATGAAGTAGCCTCCCATCTCTTCGGATTCTTCGTGACGCTCGACCATCTCGGCAGAGGAGAGACCTTGAAGATTGCACTTGCTGGACCGAACCATAACAGGTAGAAGACCGAGATCTCTAACTTCGGTCGTATAGGGTGCCCCGTTAACTGACCACGACAAGCGAACATTCATGGGGGCAGCGTACGTCTTCAGTCTTTCACGAGCATGACTTGGGAAGACTCGTCTATCCTTGACGCCAGATCTTTCTCTTTCCGCTACTACTGGCTTGCCTATGCTGAGGCCGTCGAGCTTGACTGAATTTATAGATACAATCAGCGCGGTTCGAATTCATAGGGTATAAGGGCAAGAACTACTTACTCTCCAGCCTGTTGCCCAACTGGCCTTGCTGCTTCCCTTTTCCATCATAAATGACCTTGCTTGGGATATCATTCACGGCGAGCTCCAGCAAACCTTTGCCTGTGGCTGGGTCACTGAAGAGAGCGTCAAAAGACTGGATGTGAGGAGCGACGAGCTCTTCCAACGACGGCACATCGTGAGAAGTCGTAGATGGATATTTGAATCTATTCTCTCGCTCGAGTGTGCCAAAGCTGTATTTTGCCTGCTTCTGAGATTTTGCTGCCTTGAGCTTGCTGATAGTCGCTGCAGAAGTCGAGGCTACTGCACTCGCAGGATCGCGAGGCAGCGGAGCACCAGGCATGATCAACGCAGAATCGTAAGCTGGCAACCTCGACTGGCTGCACTGCTGACTGTTGATGCACAGATGTGATGGATGGAGCCGCAAAGCAGCTGGAGGGACAAAAAATTGCCTACAGGATCTCGATCACGTTTTATACGGTGGCTTAACTGGCAAAGCTGAGTATTACTCGTGCCATAGTCGACAGCATGTAGTGTATATGCTCAGTTGACAGTATGCCAGAACGATTGCTTGCTATGTGCGCGGAAAAAGATAGACTGCTTCTGATAGCGGTCAAATGCAACGGGTGTACCGTTGGCCGTATGCATCACTCCGGTCAGAAGATCCGCCAACTATCACTGCGAACTGAATGCCTGCGAGTCACAGTCAACCACATCACATTGCATGGAGCGAGAGGACCTCCCACGCTGTGTGCCAAGCTCACGCCGCCCAAACGAAATAGTTGCCACACCGCGCGGCCGGGAGATGTGATAGCTGTTCGAGCAGAGACCTCAAGCAGTATGGGCGGCACGACCCTTAGTGCAATTACTGCGGCACTAGAACGTCTAGCATCACTTTCTGCGGCGTCGTAGATGAGACTGCAAAAAGCTGCAGATGCCGAAACAGCATGTCGCTGCGAGAGCGCGGTGGCGGCGGCAGCCCTTCTTTATGAGCGTACTGCGAGAGCTGGAGCGCCTTTCTTTCAGACAACCGAAATCAACATCAAAGACTGTACAAACGTTACATCGGACAAATACAGTCAGCACTTTCGTCGTGCCACGTCAGCAGGTCTCGAACAGGCCGGAGAGCTCGCACGCATCAACGCGGACGGATTGAGGCACGCCCTAAACGGCTGCCACGTCGACACTTTCCAATTCCATATCCCAACCGTTTGGGCAGCTCTCCGGACCTAGTTCTACTCGACTTCATATACAAATAACGACATCAA